>OZ035828.1:34491813-34539900 GCA_964034765.1 Knipowitschia caucasica | reverse complement strand
GTTTTTATTTTTTTACCCAAGTTATTTTTTTTCTGTGATTGTTAAGTCAATTCTGCGGCTTAAATCTAAAACATCTTTCTCATCTACTCTTACTGCTCTGTCTATCTTCCTATCTCTTTTGTTATTTTAAAGTTTAGCCTGTAGATGGAGGCATAGTTAGTTTGGGACCAGTAGTCGGGGCAAATAATTAGCCAAGATGTTTGTGTGTGTAGGTAACCACATTTCTGTTTAATAAGTTGTTTCTGTTTAAAAGCTTAAAATTGACAAAGGCCTCATTTTGGTTAGTTTGCTATCAGGAATGTAACATATTTTGGCTAATTCAACCACTTTGTGTCACCCAAGTGAGGGTGGGGTAATATTATTTAACTTATTTTCTCAGTCCTAGGAACCTCAACTCTATTTGGCTAATATCTATTGGGTATTCTTTCAGTTAATTGTAATAAATATTTACAAGAAATTCTCTTTAACGTCTCACAATCAGTTTAATTGATTGGCTCTGTAAATTGAGTTAACAGTACAGTCTAAAATATTTGTTATTTATTTATTTGTTTAAATAATCTTCAATCATCCTCTAAAAAGTTAGTGTTATGATAAAATACAATGTTAAAATATTGTGATAAAATTTGTAAAAACTAAAAGTAATTCAGTTTAGGACTTGACAGTGATTGTTGATAATCTGCTTATTCTTACTTGATATTGTGTTTGGGACCTTCTCGTTTATGAATGTATGATTTCCATTAAAACAGGCATGTCCAAACTCAGGCCCACATTCTGACATTCTGATCACACTCGTCTACATCAGGAGGATATCCAGATGTTGTGGTTACTCACCTTCCAAGCTGCTCCACGTTATATATTCTTAAATCAAATACAGCAAAGATCCAACTTAAACGTACTATACATTTTCAGATGCAATAAGAATTTCTTATTATGCAAACCCTGGTGTGCACAGGCTCTTACTGTTGCCCCTACAGCCCCTGAGGCCTCTCACCGGGAAACTACCTTTAATGAAGAGAACTCCTGTGCTGTAAACAAACTATGAATATATTTAGGATATTGTGTGTTTCACTGAAACTAGAAAACCCATTTACAAACCCAGGCTTATTGAAATCGGACATTTCAGTGTGTATCTGTGACCTGTACTTGTGTATCCATCTTGTCATATTGTACTATAGGGACCTAAAGGCTCATTCCCAGTGAGCATACACCATTGAATCCACTTATTATATTATGTGGACATCCTTTGTAGAAATGTGTGTCATCTGTGAGAGCTGGTTAGAGCAAAGATCATATGTGCTGTGTATGTTTGGTGTGAAATGGAAATGATGGTGGAAATTTGCCTCCAGATTCTTTCATGCAGATTTTTCTATTACTCCGGGTCAATTGCGGCCCTCTGTAACATTGTATAAGGCCCTCTGCTGCTAACACAAAGTCGCCATTGAAGCACTGTGATAGTGTCATTCAACCAACTTAAGCTCCACCAATACAGTCATGCTAAACAACATTCGACATACAATGCAGCTGTGGTGTGAATCCATAAGGACGTATCAAAACCCATTTTAAATTACAGAATCCAGTCAATCCAGCTTGAATATAGTGTTTTAAATCCAGGTTGTCAGCCCAAGGGAAAGTCTCATAAACTTTAGTGGCCCTCTTACTAAAAGGTTTGGACACCCCTGTATTAAAGGGTCTCATTGTGTGCTGATGGTAAAAGTTTGGGAATGAGAAGATCAACTGCAGAACATGTGGAATAAGATTAGGAAAAAAAATCACAAATGTTTAATGCTGACTACAGACGACAGGAGTTTTAGAATGATGACATTTTGAATTATGACTCGGACAACAGACATAAGGATAATCTGAAACTATTGTCTCACAGTCGCACAGTCGCAGTGCTCTTCACTAAGGACATGGCTGCATCCACATTCAACAAATTCACCTTCTCCTTTTTCTATTCACATGCAATCTCAATTAAATACATTAGGAATCAATTTTACATTTTGTCATGTTTTCATTTGAATTTAGTTAATATACCAGAAGACGTTACTCAAATAATCAGCTTTATAATGACTTTTCATGATTTGACAAGAGTAAAGGAACAACATGTGATCACGACTGGAAAATCAGTGGTAAAATTGTTGCATGATATTATTTTTTGAGTCGATATACTTCATTCACATTAAAGTAACACCATTTTGACTCCTTCCACATGTTTGACGAAAGTTCCTTAACACATGTCAATGAAGATCTAAAAGCATTTTAATGAGTCATTAGAAGAAATCTCTTAAGAAGACACTGATCTGGTGTGGAATGCCAAAGTGACCGCTCTGTAAACTATGGTTACTATAATATAAATGCAGACTGAGTGTAATCCAGGGCTTTGCTCTCCTAATGGGGCAGATGCAGTAATAGCTGAATTTATTTTTATAAGAGGATTAGTTTTGTTTCAGATAATTGGATTATTAATCATCCTTTCTGGTGTGAAGAGTAAAAGAGCTGAGTGAGGATTTCCCTCATTTTCAACAATAATGTACAGTAATCTTTCAGAAAACTGCAGGACCCAAACAAAAAAAGATGTAGCTTTTAAATACATCATCAGAAAACCATACAATGCTCCCTTTTGAGACCACTTGCATTAGAAATGTTGTTATGTATAGAGGCTCAGTATTATTTCACTATTAGGCTACTATTTGAAGTAACTGAGAACGCCAAAGGTCAGGAACTATGAAGCTAGCTCTATCCTGACTCTTGTTGTTCAGCTTGAAGAATAGGAATACTTTGAATTAGAAAAAGCATTACTAAAACATGTTCATAAAACTTTATACATAAAATAATACCACCATACCATAAAAAATTTGATCAGTTGAAACTGATCTTTACAAATTCATCCAGTTACAAGCTGGTCCTGATCCATCAAAGCAGGTTTTCCATATTTTAAATGTAATTTTTTCTTTAATGCCTACAGTAAATACATCTTTAATCTCTAATTTTTCTACCAAGCAAATTATTGTATTAATGCCACAGCTGCCTCAGGGCAGTCTGAAGGAAACAAGCCAATTTGCTCAATTACCATTCATCATTCAACACCCATTTGTGCATGTTGGGTGTTGAAGGGGCAAACGGTTAAACGGCTACAGAAACTTTAAGAAACTTGCAAACTCCACATGGAGGATGGAGTCCGGCCCAGGGTTGAACCCAATACCTTCTTGCTGTGAGGCTTACCATTCAGCTGCTAAATTCAATTCCTTCAATAAAATGATATTACCAGACCATAGTTTTGTCTGGCATCTGCTAAGTGGATTTAGTTAGACTTGGTGGCAGAATAAATCTGACATTAATTATTGAAGGTGAATGCCAGAGGCGTGCTGCTGGAATGACACACTCTGGCTCGTAACTGACACTCGTCAGACATCAGCCATCTCCTGCGTTCAGAGGTAATGGAGGACACAAGTTAATCTAGATCCTTCATCACGTTCTGGCCTCTGTCTGGACTGCCTGATTCAAACTAAGTGTCAAAGATCAACCCGACCCTTTCCAACAGGAAAGCAATTGTGTATAAAAGTGTTCCCTCAATCTCCTCTCTCAATCAATCATGTTGAAAGGAACAGCACAGGCCGCAGCCCTTTAAGTAGAATGCATCTACTTTGAAAGGTGCACCATTAACTTATCTGATAGTCTGTATTTGTATTCTACAATTGCTAGTCTGAATCTCCCTTTAATCACAGACATTCTTACAGTGGGAATAGGTACCAGGGCTGTCCCGTGACTGGTCTGGTGGCACCATCAGCAGGTCCCATGTTGGCACAATGAAAAACATCATGGAAACAGGATTGTTGCAAAAGTATCATTGTGTATCTTTAAGTTAAATGTGCAATATTACACATTTCCAGTTCACAGATGTGTTACGGAAATAAATGATACTGACTTTGGATCAGAAGGCACTGGCAGATGTTGGTTGTGTTTAGTCTTAGTTTAGTCGACTCTTTGCTTTGGAATCACAACCTTTATAATTTTGTGTTAGTCTAGTTCCATTTAAATCCCTTTCATTAATATCATTACCTCCATAACCCTGGCAGAGCCGGGCCAAAACAGTCGTGAAAGTAAAAAAAAAAGAGAAAGCTGAAACTTATGAAAATGTGGACGAGGAGGAACGCTGTGCACGGAGGAAAATGTGGATATGATATAATCTGTTTGCCGTCAATTTCACTCTTCATGTTCAAAAGCCCACAGACCAATAACAAAATATTATTGAAGTTATACAAACTGAACGGCCAGTTCTAAAAGCGGAAAAATACCTGTGAGCCAAAGAGACTGTTTTGCCTTAAGGGAAAGCAGTTTTAGTGGAATACTTTGTTGAGAAAAGTACTTTGTGAACATAAGTGACCTACATTGACTTTCACAATGTCACTATTCTTGTTTTATGCTAGTCATGAAAAAACAACATATTGTTTTGCATTTTTATATCCAAACTTCCTCTGCTTTTGTTCCACTGGTATCCCCCGACTTTCTGCAAGTGCTCGCCCGTTAGATACAGTGCCCTGAAAAAGTGTTCATACCCCATGAATACTCCCACAGATGCGTGTGATGGACAATTAACGCTTTTCATGACGCCCACAGATTTCACACTTGAGCTTGGTAATGATGGCCTTGAAGGTCCCATATTTCGCTCTTCTTCATGTTTCCATTCTAAGCACACGTGTGATAATCATGAGACACCATAAAACAATCATTAATAATTGGCATTTCTTGTATAGAGGTGACGTCACGAGCCCGCCTTTGAAGTGACGTAGCTCAGATCACAGCGCATTACCTCCTTCTCTGAGCTCACGTTGACTCTCGATAAACTTTGGCACTTGCAGATCTGAGGATAAACTTTTTCCAACAATAGCGATCCGTCATGTAGAGCATTACTTTATCTTTGGGAAAGCCAAAGAGTGTTTACGCCCGACAAACATTGGTTCTCCATCTGGACATGATGCTAACACTTTCAATGGGCGATTTTGTAATATTTTTTCCTTTTATCTCCTGTTTTAAACCCACATTCCACCTTTTAAACCCCATCATTTTATGCTGCTCTCTTTTAATGTGAAATAATTGAATGTTTAATTGACTGTGCCATACAAATAAGTGATTGATTGACTGAACGTGATGTGAAGCAAACAATTGACCGATCAGATTCCTTCTGTCTCCGAATTTTTCTACAGTGAGCAAGTAGCATGAGCATAGACAAACCAGCGCTGCTCCTGATTGGCTCTTTGGTTGCTGGGTCGTTGTTACCCACATAATCTCCAAAAGTAAGTATTTTTATTTGTGTACAATATATTTACTATTGCTATTTTTCCACTTGTTCCTCCAATGAATTAGATGCATTTCTTGATGGGCAGGATTTCAGAGAAATGCAGTAAATGGGTCATCTGTCTCACAGGAGGAAACCAACGTCATGTTTTGGTTTATGCGAAAGAAAAGGATGCAGCATTTTTTAAACGTTTCTAAAAATAAAATCTATGCATTGTTCAATTTGTTTGTTTTAATGTCTGTGAAAAACACTGGACTTCCCAAATGTGTGCATCAAAGTGGGTATAGGCTTCTCACGCCTCACCAGAGGAGGCCTATCCGGTTATTGTTTGGATGGACATATCAGAGAAATTTAGCTGATTTTAAATAAAAAAAGAGAGAGCTTCTGTAACACGTTCTGTAGTTAATCAATGTGGTCATACCCCCAAAACGTCAACTGTGAATGCCAAAATAACAGCTCCTGGCTGCTGTACTCAGAAATGTATCAGGCTTGTGTGAGATCACTTGTTTGCACTCTCGAGTCCCTTTTACCAAGACCCTGCTATGTCAGCAGGACCTAAATCAATCTGTAGATTTAGGTATCTTCTCTAACTAACTTTATACGGACTGAAAATGTTTCTATTTCAAGGGAAACGTGAGTGTAATGTGGAACACATTTTGTATCATGTGTGGAAAATGATTGACAGAACCACAGAAGAGTTTTACAAAAGTGATATGAGCTCACTGAAGGGCAGGGGAGAGGTTTTTGACATATTTTATTCTGAAGCCGCAAATCTGCCCTCCATTTATCTGATGCTGATCTCTCAACCCTGGTATCCACTGCAGTTTTGTTTAACCTTGAGATATTTGGAAATGGATCACCGCAAGGCATAATCACTATGTGATCACTATTTCATTTTATATATTCTATTTATCTTCTATTATTTATTATATTGCTATTGCTTTTATTTATGTATTGTGTGATAGTTCCTTTCAGTTTCACATTTTAGTGTTTTACTTATTGTATTGTTTTTAGTGTACCCAGTGTTTCCTCTGGAGGAGCCCTCTGCACTGGGAGCGGTGGTCGGCGTGGCTGCGGGGGTCGGACTCTTGGGCCTGGTGGGGGCCTGGGGCCTCGGTTTCGGGTCTCCTCTAGATCCTGTGTCGTCCCCTGTGGCTACGGGCGGCTCTCTGCTCCTGGTGCAGACGGCTCCTTGGATGACGCTTTTTCAGCTGGTTGCATCTGAACCCTGCCAAGTCTCTCATCATTGTTTTACTGTTTTACTGTGTGTGTGTGTGTGTGTGTGTGTGTCAGAGAGTGTGCATGAGAGCATGTGTGTGTTTGTCTGTGGTTTGGGTGGGTCTGTCGGGTGGTCGGGGGGAGGGGTCATGGGCCAACGGGATTGTTTTTAACCAAACTGTAAAGCACTTTGTGTTGCATCTTTTTGTATGAAAAGCGCTTTATAAATAAAATTTTATTGATTGATTGATTGATTGATGTGAGAATGTCTAAACCTTCAGAATTTGAGAAAAAAAAAGTCCAGTCAAGTCTCTGCACTGTCGTCCTGTGGCCAAGAGAATAGACTTTATAGCAGCTGTGCTGGAGTAAAGTGTCCATGGCCTTGCACCAAAATATGAACCAACTGGGACGCTGAGGAGCATAGGGACAGGCCTCCTGCTGAGACTCTGAGGAGCACAGGGACAGCCCTCCAGCTGGGACTCTGAAGAGCACAGGGACTGGCCTCCTGCTGGTGCCCAGAGTCAGGACTAAACATGGGGAATCAGCGTTTAAGATGCCTTCTACTCACAGTGTTATGATCCAGGTTAATGTTGTTCTGCTCAGCTCTGCATGCAAGCATTAAAATTACAATATTGTATACGGTTTTCTTTTATAAATGAACTATATGTATTTACTCAATATTTACGCTTGTGTTTCACCGACTCATATTGCACTGATAATTATTGACCTTAGTTGTATTTCATTATGAATAAACTGGATACGGAATGTGTTAAGTGCATTATCTATGTTCAAACATTTGTCTCAGCCTCACCTTTTAATGTTTCTTAATATTAAAGCTTGGAATCTCCCTCCCTGATAGTGGGAGGATGTTGTGTGAAAGATGTCCGCCTAAACACAACAGAGAAGGGATGTTATGGTCTTACTATTAACATTTGAATAACTTACATCCATTTTGTGAATCAGTCGGCGCCTTTTCAATGTAATACTTTAATCTAAAATCAATCTAATCCCTGTCTGATTACTTGGGAGTCTGTTCACATCCGTACACCACCAGACTCTCCTGCTTCTGTTGCTCAACCATTCAGAAACATCTATTGATTTGTTCACATTCCATAATCGCATATTGGCACATTTCTCATTTATTGTGGTTCTCTCTGTGCACATTATCCACCACTGTCTTCAAAACCTAAATGTGTTTTTCTTTTTGAATGTTTCATAATATCAAGTTTTTTTTCATACTTCCTCCAAAATTCTACAAACAATTCTGAAGCTGAGGCCCTGTAGTTGTTTGGTCTCTGATGACACATTTAAAAGTCCACCTATTGCTGATGGTAAATATAAAGGACATTTCACAGCAAAAAATTTAGGAACCGGTAAAAAAAAATTGTCATAATTTTTTTCAAGATTGTTGCAATCTTTGAAAAGTTCAAAGTTCTTCGCACTCACTGCCCTGACGAAGACTTTTGTCCAAACGCCTCGGTTCAAATGAAAAAGAACACAGTTTTCAGAGTGCCTCCTTCTCCATTTCTTTCATTGCAACAGTTTTCTCAAACCCACGAGTTGGATGAGCACCTGTAAGCGTTTTCACTACCTTTAATCCAGAGCAGCACTCCTGCAATCCCTTTACTCAATTTTTTAATGATTGACAATTTTTTGTGTGCATGGATCGAGTTCAATAAGGTCCAGGTTTCTCCTTTCTTTGACTCTTAATAATAGCAATTCATCTTCACTTTATTCTTTCACATTTTCAGAAGTTTGATAGTTATATTTTGTCAATTGGCTGACAGATGATATAATCTAGACTAAAATCCAGTTCTGTATCTGTTCAGGAAGGATGATTGTATTGTACTTTGGAAAACCACAATAATAATTAAAAACCCTAACCCTACTAAATCCTACTAAACAGCTCGAGCTCTGTCAGATTAGATGGAGAGAGAAACCGCGAGTATGCATTACAGCATTTTCATAAGTAATATATTCTATACTGTCAAATACTGGTCTTTGCTTTTAGATAACAAAGGGCCATCATTTGAAATCCTTACACAATGCAGCCAGCCTCTAGTACCACTTCAAATCCACAGATCCTGTCTCTTTGGCGTCTAAGCCGAAGCCTCATCCTGCACCCCGCCGAGCGATCCTTTTTCTTCACCACGACTCGGAAACTTTCTTTCACATACGGAAATCCCATCATTAAACATGTAAGATGGATTTCTCGTTTGTCATTTAGGATTCAAAGCTTATTCACCTTCTCACGCCTGTCAATATCAATCTCAGAAAATATAATCAACACAGCAATAGTTTGTAAGAGAGATTAGATGAGGACATCAAATCTACTCATTATTGCAGCAAGCGGCCGGAAAGAGAGCGGCATCCAATAAAGTGAAGACTGGTCAAAAAATGTAATAATTAAGCTTGATTGTACACTGTAAGCACAGTAAGCAACATACTAACGTACAAAGGTTTCTCCATAAAGTAAAGAATGTAAATATTGCTAATATCATGAATATATCATTTCTGCTTGAATGAATAAAATCAATCAATCCATAATCACTGAATAAGCTATTATTAGGTATAGCTGCATATGCTCAATGCATATGCAGCTATACGCCCCCACAGCTTTTAAAAAAGTTGGATTTTTTTGTCTTCTTTGTAATCCATCCATCCATCCATCCATTTTCTACCCCTAAATCCATTTCTGGGTTGGGGGGGGTGGAAGTCTTTGTAATCATAAACTGTTTCTTCCATCCATTGTCAAAAGCAAAATTGGGCAACAAGCGACCAGAGGGCCACATCCGGCCTGATTCACTTTGCTATAGGTCCCCCGGACCCTACTCAGCCGTTAACCTCAAACCAGTCTGAATCAGGAAAAAATACTCAATAAAAGCTTGTAAAGGCTTCTGTTCTAATGAATGAACCTACAATTTTATTAGTCACAATTCACTAAAACACTAGATATCTTCAAGTTTATTAAATATATAAATACATAATCAATTATAAAAAATACAATAGGGCTATGTGGCCCCCAGAAAAAAATAAATGCCCCCCAGGTTTTTGTTTCACTGAACTGTTCCTGCTCTATCCCTGCAGCTCCAACATCACAACGCATCATCCGAGCAATTTTTAAGAAAAATATTTATGAATGTCCAAATGCATAGAATTACAGCTTGGTACAGAGTGGCCTCGCATTCAGGTCATAATTAAGAAGGCCATAATCATTCAATGTTGACTTTAATAGACATTATTAGTTGTTTGCTGCCAAAACACTTTCTTATTATAGTACTTTCCATGCTGTGTGTTGACTTACCACTAAATATCAACGCTCCATGCGGCAGAAGTCGAGGTCTCTGTATTTTATGTGACAAAGCAGCTACCAGAGATTTACCAGATTAGTTTAAACCAGGGACGTCAGGTCTGTTCTAGTATATGTACCAAGACTTAAAGTGACTGAGGCTCGTTCATCATTCTGATGGGAGCTGACACACTTGAAATCCTCCACATATTTCACATGTATCTTCTCCTTCAACAACATTAATATTATGGGAACCTAGGGGCACTACTTTTCCACATCTAATCGTTCTCACTTCCATCCCATTTCCATGACACCAAACACTTTCACCGCAATGACTTCTCTGAGTTGTCATCTTAATTTGCTCTCTTTATGGAAAAGGGGAAAGTTGGCCTTCTCTCTCCCCTATCACTTAAATCTCTTAAGCCTCAATGCTAGCGTGCTTCCATCCTTTGATCCGGGAGCAAAGGCCCAATGCTTTTTCTCCAGACGGCAGTGAGCCGACCTTCATCAGTGACAGAATAATGATTCCAATGACTATATTTCTCAAATTCACCTCTCTGTAAGATGACCATAAATGTCAAACCCTAACCCTGAAAATGAATGCTGTTGTCGAATGGGACCAGAGTTTTACAGTGTGTCAAAACGTTGTAGTGTTTAAAGTTCTCTATGTCATGTTGCCTGTAAAAGCAAAACAAAATGTGTGCGGTGTATACAGCGTGTCACAGAAGAGTTGTGGATATTGGCACAGAAACTGCCAGAGGGACTGCACTGCTGATATGGCCTGTGGCCCCAGGAGCTGTGACAAAGGGACTCAACGTGAAAAACGCACACAAAAACCCTCACTGTGGCTTGGCTGGCAGCGACGTTGCCTTGACCAGCCAGAACCACATGATTGTTAGCGGTGAAAATGATTGCAAATGCTGGTGTGTCTGGTGTAGTATAATGCCACACTACATTTGGGTATATTTGAGTATTTGGGTATTTAGCAGCTACATTTTTATAAAGTACATTTTATAAGGTAAGATAAAACACTGTGCTTTTTTGACTTTTACAGATGCAACTCAGACGAATAGAATATCTCTCAAAAGGGAATTTATTGATGTACTTTAACTTAAAATACTAAACAAATAGATGATTTAGCACATTTTGACTTTGACTAAACAAGATTTACCAATGGGACAAGCAAAAGTATCTTGCTTATCATAAGATGCAAGAAATGTGGAATGAGAAAAATAAAGGTTTTTCAAGTAAGATTAATCGGCTTTTCTTATTGGCAAATCTTGTTTTAAGATTGTGTCCTCAAATTAAGATAAAAACCACTTGCTTCAAGCCATAACCTCAAATTGAATCACTTTTTGCAGTACATTTTTTATCATTATTATTTTTATTAGGGCTTACATTTCAGATTTTATAAGATGTTTTTTTTTTACAAACTGCAAAAACAGCATTTTAACAAATAAAGGCTTTGCTTATCTCACTTTGCATATAATGAGTCTGTGATATAATAGTTTCATATTGTACATTGCAGGAGCAGGAGGACATTATGAGTGTATGCGCCGTCAGCAGTCCCTTCTGAGCAGCGGTATTGCGAGTGCTTGGCTCATTAACATGGACTTAAAGTGATAGTCTGTAGCTGAATTCCAAATTTTAAGAATTGTATTAAATTGACTTCCTGGCCTTAAATGTTGATATAAAATAAGTCATTTTATTAATTCTAATATTACAGGTAAGTCCCGCCCTCCCTTCTCTTAGCTATAGCTCAGAATCCACGATGCCGGCGTCCACGTTAACCAATCGAGTGATGCCAAGGGCTGTCAATCATCAGCACTGATGCTCGCAGCTGCGCATGCTCAGTTGTTTGTTTTTACGGAGCCTCCGAATCAAGCCTCCGAATCAAGCCTCTATTAGGAACTAGGAATTAGGAAGCCTCTGGAACTTCATGAAAACTGAACAAAGAGTTTTGAACATCCGCACTGAGTTACCTATGTATATACTGAACCTATATCCATAATCATTTATATACTGAACCTATATCCATAATCATTTATATACTGAACCTATATCCATAATCATTTATATACTGAACCTATATCCATAATCATTTATATACTGAACCTATATCCATATTAATTTATATACTGAACCTATATCCATAATCAGATTCTCTGCAGATGTGTCCTATAATGTGCAATTCATGATAATAGCTACTTCCGGGTTTGCCGCAATCGCTTTTTTTGTGCATTAAAACACAATTTTTTTCATGAAAACGTTCACAAATAATTCTGAAAACCTCCGTGCATGTGAGTTAAGAATGTATTTTATGTTCTCCCATTAACATTTAAATGTGTTACGGAAACATAGGTGTGGACCAATCAGAGAGGAAAGAGGAGGGAGCTGGCGTGTTTTTTTTTTTCAAATCAATTACCTCTCTCTCTCTTTCTGACAAACTGCAGACAATCACTTTAAACTTGGCACTGAGCATATGCTTGGCACAGCAGCTGCTCCAGTCCCACCAGGCTGATGCTCGATGGTTATGTACATCACTCAGAATTCACTCAAATATCGCCTTTGTTCAGCTTTTGTGATTTTCTGTACCCTGCTCATGGTTAGTTTTCTATCGCCAAAGTAAACTTGGAAGAGGAGATGGACATAATGTTCATACTTTTTTTAGCTGTCTCTCGCCTCGCATCATTGAGAGACAATGTCAGGGGTGACTTTCTAAACTTGTAGATAATAACGCTCTACAGATTCCCAGGCCATTGGAAAACTGATTGCTGGCGATACACTGTTTAGGACAATTCTGTAGTTCCATGATTTTGACGCCGGCTTTGCTCCCACTAATTTGATACCAGGCTCTTTCATATTGTAACCATTGAACCATTTATTTTCCCGTGGGCTTTAATAATTATAGATTCCTCCTGAAATATGCAATGTTTCAAATATCCTCAAGTTAAGCATTCTCTTATCTTCTTTTTTCATACCATTCAAGTATCAAAGAAAATGTTTTTTCTTCATTCTTGTTCTATTAAAGTGTTTAAGCAGATTTGACTCAGACAATCCGACATCGGTTGAAGTTGAATAATGATCGTTTCGCCCAAAGCCTAAGGTCAAACAATGATAAGTGAAACCCTTTTTACATGTGACATTTGAGAGAACCTTTGTTTGTCGCACACAGTAAGTAAGTAAGTAAGTTTTTATTTATATACCGCCTTTTCACTGCAGATCTGAGTCTCAAAGCGGTTTACAATTGTTAATTTTTGGGCATTTGTCTCTCACTCCACACAGAGATGGGAGGGGCCAGTACAGGAGGCACATGCCAGAACTATTGGACATATTTTTAGTGGTAGGGGAAACCGAAGTACCCGGAGGAAACCTACGCAGACACGGGGAGAACATGCAAACTCCACTCAGAAAGGCCCTGGTCCGACCGGGATTCGAACCCAGGACCTTCTTGCTGAGAGGCGAGAGTGCTAGCCACTCAGCCACCGTGCCGCCCACAGTGACATGTGGTTGTTGCATCGCTTACAACAGTAGGAAGAGATAGAACACAAAAACAAGGTCAATAGCATTAGCTTAATTATAAACATATGACACACTTTTTGAACAGCCATAGACAAGTAATCTTAAAAAAGCAGCCGGGGCTCTCTGTGGTGTAACTACTGTATGTGTAGCAGTCAAGCCCCGGCGATCCAAGATGGCGCCATATTCAAATGGTTTGTGCTCAGTGGCGCATTGTGCCGGCACTCGCAAAGATCCATGGGAACTCGCCTGTATTTGGGCATTGTCTGGTCCTCCCGGTTCTGCGCAGTGGACTATCTCCCATAATGCGTTGTGCCAAATATGCGTGTGTGGCTCTCATGCGCGTGCATAGAGGGGCTCGGCCACACTCTGACCAATCAGAGCAGTTCATCAGAGCGGGAGTTAGAGCAGGAGCCAGACGGGTAGAGTTTGTGTCACTAAAGTGTGAATTTAAGGATTTCAGAAGAAAAAAAGTTCAGGATGACAAGGGACACTAAAATCCCCACAAAATCCGACCTTTATTAAAGCTGTAGGTTCTGCTGAGGTCGAGCTGTTTTAGTTTACATCGAGTTCTATGGGGAACATTTCTGGGTAGCACACGTCTAGTTTAGTCTGCAGTACCGCGAGAATCCCCCGAGGACATGGGTTCTTCAGCTCCGAGATATTAATACCCTATACAGTTATTATAATAGATCCATGGTAGCAGTATAATAAGGATATGGGGAGAAGTTAGCAGGATATGCAGAATAAAAAGAAAGAAACTAGCTGTGCCATATTGCAGTGTTCATATAACCTCTATTGTGGAGATTTAATATCTTTCAATTTAAAAGGAGTTATGTTTTATCAAATGGCTACTGTCATTATGGTGAGTAAGTGTCTACAGATACTACTTACTTATATCGATCACAGTAGTCCAGTCCTCAGGTCTCTGCACTGGCTTCCTGTGACTCCGAGAGTAGACTTTAAAACAGCTCTGCTTGTTACATGTCTCTCAATAACCTCGCACCAAAGAACATCTATGATATGTTAGTCCCATATGAACCAGCCCGGACTCTGAGGAGCAGTGTCTGGACTCCTTAGTGCCAGAGGCGTCCCGTGCCAACAGGCAAGGCAGGCAGCTGCCTGGGGCCCCCAAACCGGCAGGGGGCCCCCGAGGGCCGACTGATTTGACACAAGCAGTCGACATGTACTGACTACAGTACAACAGCTACCTGCAGTGACAAGTTGGTGTAAATTTTCGTCTGATGCAAAGCTTCCCACGTTCTTTATGAACAGTTGAAAACACTTTCTGGGGCATGTTTATTGAATGTAATGGTGGTCTTGTGGACAAGACATTTCTCTTTAGATGCAGTTCGAATCCGGACGTTGGCAGTGTTTTGAATTAAACTATATATTATATATTATGACAGATTTCTCAAGAACGGTAAAAGGTAAAAACATGCCGTTTTTTGCAGATTATAGCTAAGAAGCTAATCTTAAATTTAGACTATATAAACACTGAGGGCCAAATGAAAGATTAGATTTTGTAGGATTAATACACTTTGTAGTTTTTGTAATTAATTATAACATGATGAGTGTAGTGAACAAGCGTATAAAAAGACATGCTAAATTATTTCTCATTGCTTTGTACTGTGAGTACTCACAATTTTCTATGGTGGACTGTACCAGGCAGGCCTCAGGCCTATCCATTCATTGTTGAAAATAAGAAATTATATACATTTATTATTTATGTTAATGTAAACAAGTAAAATATATTGTATTTTATCTTATTATCAAATATATATTTATATATCAAAAAGAAGAAGTCTGAGGCACTCTGTAATAGTGAAAAAATAAAAGTCCTTTATTGAATGGACTGCCTACGCGTTTCGACCAACAGCGGTCAGGGCATAAATAATCACCTTCAGGTGTACCTCTTTCAAAAGCAACATGACAGGATGTAGCAGAGTGTTACCTTACACAATTTTTAAAAAGTTTTTACAATACATTCATACAAGATCACCAGTATGACTTGAGTCAGAAAATAATACAAAATATTAATATATATTCATAATATATGAATATATAATATTTGGGAAGGACATACATGTATATACATGAACTATATACAAAAAATGTATATAAATACATGAACTGTGTACACTCAAACAAATACACATAGAGCACCACAGGTAAAAGTACGGAGAGCAAGCATATGGATAGAGGCACCAACTGTACAGCACTGAGAAAGAGCAGTGTAATGACAGTTAATACTTTCATCGTTATCAATGTTCAAAACATAGAACCAAAGACCACTATCAAACGCTCATCTACAAAAATGGGGTAAAGTCCAGTTCCTCGTTTAGCCCAGGGTCATGTAAAGCTCCAAGCGTGTCTATCCAATATGTCTCCCTCTGGAGCAGTTTTTTGACTTTGTCTCCTCCCCTGAGGTCCATTTTGATTGGATTGATATATTTATATATATTTGATAATAAGTAGGAATATATTTATACCTGCTGTAATATAAACCTTTTTTTGTGGTTATGTGGTCGGTATCGGGGCCCCCAAGGACTTTGTTGCCTGGGGCCCTGGGGTACCCTTGGAACGCCACTGGTTAGTGCCCAGAGTCAGAACCAAACTTGGGGAGGCTGCATCATTTGAGATTAATGCTGCTAAAATCTGGAACAATCTTTCTGAAAATGTGAGCTCTTCTCTGACGATGTTTAAATCTTGGTTACAAACAGTTCTGTTTAGCTGCGCATACAACTGGGGGATTTTATATATGTATTGTTTTTTTTAATGTACAATGAGTTGCACATTGAGTTGCCTTTTGAATGAATAGTGCAATACAAATACTTATACGAAAAGAAAAAAAAGATATGCTGCTTCAGTCTTAAGAGAGTAACTACTAAGTGATTTGTGAGATTTATGAGATAATGTAAATGAATAACATGGTGGCTTTTGTGTTGTATTAAAACGAAATAATAAAACATCCCCACACTGTAACTGTAATCTAATTGCAAGTTTTTTCAAATTGATTTTTTACACGAGTTGGCAACTTAAACATGACAGTAACCAAGCTACAGCTATAACTGTGTCTTAATCATTTCAAATAAGTCTTTTATATCACACGGTCACGTTTCTCTTTGCTGCTCCACATATTTTATTTTCTGAGTGTGATAAAGACTGGACAAAATGACTCACAGACCAAGTCACGCATTTTAACGATAGAGCACGTATCAATAACAAATCCTCCAGGTCTCTCATGGTGTAACTACCCAGTCTTTTCTTGTTTCTACCTCAGGGTGCTTTAAGTAACGTCAATCATCTCTGTATGTCACCTTTAATACGCTGCACCCATGCACATGATATATCTCACTCAAAACAAGGAAAACATTATACACAGACGCATTTGTTGTTTTTCTTGGACTGAAAATAATATGACTGCATTTGAGAGCGTCTCTGGGATCGTGTGTTGTGTGGCTGTGAGGCGACAGCAGGAGGTGGTTGTTGCCGGTGGCCCCCTAGTGGTGCTCAGACTCACTGACGCAGGAGCGTAAAAGCCTCGTGCGCTCCGCTACTGGCCATTTCTACTCACACCACGAGAGGAGAGGTAGCCTGCAAGAGATGGAAAATATTTTGACCTTTGCAACAACATTTTCTGTTGTTTGCACCATTATGAGAGAACTATTGTTTGTTCTTTTGTGATATTTTGTCACAGATTCTGTTTTAAAATTGTCTGCTTTGTTGATTCATTCATGTTTCAACATTGTTAACATATGGCGACAGTGTTTTTGTGTTGCGAACCATGGGATGCTAAGATGCTCTCAAAGAAACTTTTAAAAGCACATAATATTCTGACGATGGTGCAATTGTCTTCTGCCTCTGTGTGAGTTTTGTCTCGCTCTGGTGGCGCGCACTGAGGACATAGAAGCTATGGAGAGTATTTTCAACGACACTGACTTGTGGCCCCTGAATGAAACTTGGCGAAACGTTCCAGTGTCAAACGGTAGCGCTTCTGTAAACCAAACAAACCCTTTGAAAAGGAACGAGGAGGTGGCCAAAGTGGAGGTGACGGTGCTGGCGCTGGTCCTGTTCCTTGCGCTCGCGGGTAATCTGTGCGTCTTGCTGGCCATCCACAGCGCCAAGCACAGCCAGTCGCGCATGTACTACTTCATGAAGCACTTGAGCATCGCAGACCTGGTAGTAGCCGTGTTCCAGGTCCTGCCACAGCTTATCTGGGATATCACGTTCCGTTTCTATGGACCAGACCTTCTCTGCAGACTGGTCAAGTACCTGCAGGTGGTTGGGATGTTTGCCTCTACGTACATGCTCGTACTTATGTCCATTGACCGCTGCCTGGCAATCTGTCAGCCGCTGCGCTCCTTAAACCGCAGCAAGGACCGTGTTTATGTCATCTGCTCCTGGGTCATGAGCCTGGTCTTCAGCGTACCCCAAATGTTTATTTTCTCCCTCCGGGAAGTGGGAACTCCCGGGTCTGGGGTTTATGATTGTTGGGGAGACTTTGTGAAGCCATGGGGGGCCAAAGCATACATCACATGGATCAGCCTGACCATCTACATCATCCCCGTGGCCATACTCAGCCTGTGTTATGGTCTCATCAGCTTTAAAATTTGGCAAAATTTTAAGCTTAAAACAAGGCGCGAGCAGTGTATCAGTCTGACACCCAAAACCTCAAAAGGAAACACTCTGGCGCGTGTGAGCAGCGTCCGGCTCATCTCCAAAGCCAAGATCACCACTGTGAAGATGACGTTCGTCATAGTCCTGGCGTACATCGTTTGTTGGACTCCGTTTTTCTCCGTTCAGATGTGGTCTGCGTGGGACCCCGCCGCCCCAAGAGAAGGTATGTCTCATTGCACGCATTGGCACCAATTGTCAAGTTAAAAAGACAAAATGAAGTCAACATATGCTCATTATACATGTAAGCATTTCATTTATTAAATCACTTTCACTATTTGTAAGAACACTTGCGCTCGCAGGTGAATCCGATTCACTCCCCTTATTGCATGTATCTGTCAGGGGAACTTTTACGCACAGGGTTTTTAGGCATACAAGAAAAAAATACGAACATTCTCAAGGGATTCAATATGGCCATGACCAGCCTTGGTATTTATATTGTTGTTATCAACGCTAAACTCGACCTTAAACTGATAATGGCATCTATGTTCTACCTGCGCTCTCTTTCTTATCATTAGTCATATCACTGCACCAGCGCGCAGCCAAGCAGCTCATTTGTGACTTTGGGCACGTCGCGCACCCCGTTGACATTTAACCACAAAAAGCCACCAGAAGCCATTGTAGAGTGTGTATTCCCATTGCCCTTCATCGATTTGATCACTCCCACTGGCGTCGGACGTCACGGGTCCTGTTTGTTTGTGCTGTCAATTATAATAGCCTCGATTGCTGAATAACTTAAAGATACATGTGGATCTGATTTAAAATATATCAACACCTACACACATACACAGACACACACGTACACGTACACACATGCACGAGCTTCTCGTGTGTGCAAACATCAGTGTGGTTTTGTTGCAGACTAGTACAGATGGGCCTATATGATCCATCCCTGGGGGGTAAGGTGCTAATGGGAGTCAGCTGTGTCTTCTCCACGTGAGTCAAATGTATGTGTACAAGAGATAGGCTGTGCATCACCTGTCAGTGCAAATGTCCATTAGATTTACTCAACAAGAGGAGCCAAGCAGTAGAGGGGAGAGACACTATAGCCATTATGGCACATACTATAGCCCTGCACTCTGTGGTATGTAACTAAGCAGACCTGGTCTCAAAAAGGGTAATTAGCTGCTGCTTGTTGATGCGGAAGAGTTTCCATGTGCCTTAGCATATTAGCCCACCCAGTATACATTTACAAGCGAAGAACAAATATTTGGTCGGGAGGCCTCAAATATAGATTAGGTATTACTGGCATATTGTGTGAAACCATTAACCTAAAGATAAATAAAATGTCCCTATAGCTCAATTGTGTGACAAAACAAGTAACATCAACTGGACATACGGATATTTGCAGAGTTGTTATCTGATTAAGGCTTTTGCCAATTTATATTGTTGGATTGGCTTGAGTGACTTTAAAGAGAGATTCACAAAGAGGTTTCGTCTGCAGAGACACTTTGTGCAATCAATACCATCCAATTGAATAATTCAATCTGAAAGACACAATTAATACATTAAATTGATTTATTTATTTGGCGCATTGACCCCAGCAGTGACACTTGCAACGATGTGATCGATTGCAGCTGAAGATGATCTCAGATCCCCGGGGTCAAGCACTGGTGATGGCTAGAGTATGGTGTGAATGGTGTGTAGGCGGAGCAGGAGCCAGAGCCGGAGCCAGAGCAGGAGCCAGCGCAGGGGCCTAGAGCGGGAGCCAGAGCCGGAGCCAGAGGAGGTGCTGGGGAGGTGGTGGGTGTTAAGAGCTTCAGAAAGCGCTGTTTGTCAGGAAGTTGCTGCGTTTTAACTGCCCACTTAGCTGTCAGAGGGTTGGCAGGAGGCTGGCCCGGCTGTGTGATTGGCAGAGGCTCGAGGCTGGCGGAGCTGTGTGATTGGTTGTTGAAGAGGTAAGTTGCACTCGGTCTTTCAGTATGAATTTGCGCGTTCAGCTTCATACCCAACTTCTAAAAATGTTATTCTTATGAAAGACCAAACGTGTGCTATTACTGTTCAATGGTACTTTGTCCAGAGTAATTAAACCAATTTGAATATTGAAACTATATGGAAATTTAATAATTGAACCTTGAAGTCCATCCATCCATGTATGTTCTTCCGCTTGATCTAATTCTGGGTTGGTGGGTGACCCCTCACTAATCCATCTGCAGGTGGTGAGTCCACAGGAGAACAGCTGCTCTAGCCTGAGCTGCCTTGATATTTCAGCGGGGGCTTCAGGGAAAGTGGGGTTAAGTGTCTTGCCCAAGGACACAATGACAGCAGACATCAGTGGGAGTTGTGAAGTCTCATGGTGGGCTTGAACCTACAACCAACAGATCCACTGTTGCCCCCTGAAGTTTGATTGATAATTTATCCGTCAAAGACACAGAGAGAAATCTCATTTGGACTTGTTGGTCCCTTGTTCCGTGATTGCGGTTAAGCTTGGCTGCTTTCATTGACAAGTCTCCAAGTCTAAGTAGTGCACTCAAGCTTACATTTACTTACAGGTTGTATTTTTAATTGTTCTGTTCCACTTCTATTTATTGCACCTGTTCAGCAAGTTGATTTCATAGCTATTTTTGAGCAAATATGAATAAAACAGAGGATGGGATTCTTATCGTCAGTTGCTTAACAATACATCTAGTCCTTGTCATAACTAGATTTATTGTTCCACAGACCTTTAGGAGGACATTTATAGCCACCGAAACTCTGAATATCTCAGCATAGTGCATTAATGAAAGTCGCCCAATGGAGCCCATCTCTCAGTCAAATTCAGAATACTATATTTGAGTAATGAGTAGCACTAAAAATTGTTAGGATTTAAGCAGACAGAGACGGATCGTGGTGTGCCAAACTCTGGAAGTTTATTTAAGTTTCTCTCAAGTTCCACTAGTTTACTCTGTTTCTTTCCCTCAGACAGAATAAAGGCAGTACACAGTTTATATAGTCATTGTCACGTCACACATCGAAAGACATACGTGTCACAAAGAGACAGTCAAATCATAGTCATAACATGGAGTCCTTGTAGAGTCCTTGTACAGTCCTGCACGTAGGCCATATTGCTATCTAATACTAATACCCTCCCCTTTGATCACATAATCACATGTGATCACTCAAATCGATCAATCAATAAAATGGAAAAAGAAAAAAAAAAAAAAAAAAATTCCAAAAAAAACTTCAAAAAATTATTAAAAACAAAGAAAATGTATGCATTAAACTCATAATCATCAAATCAATATCAGTGGATTTTATCCTCTATCCTGGGAAAAAAACAAACAAACAAAAATAAATCAAAAATAAAAACAAACAAACACTATTGGACACACAAGAACTCAGCAGATTCAGTCAACACACAGACAAAAACGAGCTGAGTCTCAATTTAGAAGCTAATTTCACTTTTATTACTCTATACTTTTATTCTAATGCTAATTGTTTACACTACACTTCACTTATTTCACTGTATTATTTTCACTTTTTAATCTTAGACTGTGTACTTTACTCTCTATTCACTATAGTTTAAACTATTCTAATCTATTTACAAATATCTCTCTGTGGTTTTACACTCTCATTATCAGTGGCTTATTATCAGTGGGATTTTGCTCCATGTCTATTCTCATTCTCAGGAATAAAACTGTGAACACAGTAAGGCAAATGGTCAACATTTACACTTCTATAGTGGTCAGTGATTTATTACTTTTTATTATCTAAAGATATTATTGTCAGGCAGTTTGGGATGAATGAACATCTTTAATGAAATTAGTATTATCCTAATAGTAGCTAATTAGGTTTGGGGTTGGGGTCAGTTATTCTACAATGGTGTTTGTGCTGGAAACTTCTCAATATCTAAATATCTACTATTGTGTTTTTGTGCTATACACAAATGCATCAAAATGCTTTTAAATCTTTTGAATCTCTGTTGGTGCTAATCTATCTCATTAATCTAGGCTACATTAATCTAGGCTACACTCATATGGACTTTTGCATTGTCAACATTCACTCATGTGTGAACACAAGTGAATTTGGCAAGTATCTAATAAAACTGTACATAAACTGTAATTAACTTTATTTACTTCTGAAGTAAATGCTTGTGAAATGGTCCCTTTACCATTTGATATTAGCACTGGCTAGAAATAATCTCTATTTTTGAAAGCATCTATGGTTGATGCTTTTATCTATCTCTATTTTTACTCTATTTTTTAACTCAAAAGCTCGGCTGCAGCTTGAGCAAAGGCATATTTCTAATTTGTGACTTCTGTCACTTTTAATGGCTGTAACATAACTCTGATTCTAATATTTTAGCTGATCTATCAAAAGGATAACATTGTAGGGTACTATTTTAACTCTTACGTGGAAATGTGTTTATGAAAAACAAAGGAAGTCAAATTCTACTCTTTTACTACTATTTAACATCTACTAAAACGCTACAATACTCATACTTTATCATTTTCAAACATTTTAACAGTTGCTCACTCTCCCAGACTAAAAAAGTCAAAGTTTTTGTCTGTCAGATGTCTGAATACTTAACATGTATATTGCATTTGGTCACAGGTTCTAGTTGTAGCAATAGCATCGGCAATAGACGTTTTCATTGGCTGGTTCTTGTTCTGCAAATGGCTGTGTCCAATAGATCATCAGATGTCCAGAAGCTAGGGACAAACAAAAACAAAAGAAAGAATCATGAGTATCTCTCTCATTTAGCACTCATCAATGTATGATTTCAAAAATTTAAACATCACTCCCCAGTTTTCTCTCAGATCCTCAGGTCCTCAGGGTCCCCTGAGGGTGAGTCTCAGTCGTCATCAGGTCAGGTCATATTTCGAGAGATGTTATCTTGGACATCAGTAGGGTCCAAGCCATGGCTCTGGTCTCTCCAGTTGGACATCAGATCTCCAGATACAGTCTTTTCACTTGAAGCACATCAGGTCATTTGCGATGCACTTCTGGTCAATGGTGCAGTGTCTCAGTTCCTGTACACAGCTTGTTATGCAATAGTTACTCTCTATGGTTAAGTCACTTTGATTCTAATCCTAAAGACAATTTCTATTCATGCTGTTGCTAACGTCTCTCAGACAAAAGCAAGCGCAGTTTACTTCTCTAATTTGTGTTTTTATCAGATCTAATTCTCATCAATGTAATTACTTCACACAGTACAAAATCAACAAATCAAAAGTGTCAGGACAGAGGTCAATTAAGTCCATGACAATATAGAATTCAAATGAACATTTCTGGTCTCAAAAAATACGGATTCAAGTGATAGACAATTAAAAATATGTGTTTACATTGGAGTAAACTTTTAAAATGCTTTTTTCTCATGTTCTGCTTTTTCATGTATCTATATGTAAATGTGAATGTGTGAGTGTATGTGTGTATGTGTGTGTGTGTGTGTATATGAATTTTGGGGTTGTCTCTCCAGACTCCACGAACCACCTGTAGGTCTCAAAGGTCACACTGTGGTGATGTAAACCACGTAGACACACTTTCAACTCCCTCTAGGTCTCTACCTGACGCTCCACCCATCACGTCTCCAGATACCTCTCTTTCATGGCCCCGGTCTCTCTCCCACTTACTTCTGTAGTGGGGGGAGGGGCAAGGAGGTGGCATTTTCCTTTGCTCTTTGATCTGTGACCTGTGGCTGGGTGGGCTTTGCGCTGTCCAGTGTCCAGCAGTGACCTCTCGTACAGTGAGGCAGAGTCTGAAAAACAATCCTTGAAACGGCATTGTTTTTCTCTCTGAAGTCAAAACAATTTGAGCGCTCTGGGTTTTCCCAAGCGCTATGTAAATAAAGATTACTTATTATCTTACTAATGATGACATTTGAAGACCAGAAACGCTCAATATAAAAAAACAAGACTCAAATCTCTTAAACCTTCAAACTTTAAAATATGTATTATGTACTTTTGTACTGTGTGATGTTTTTAATCTTGAACATCTTGGGTTTCACTTTATGGACTTTCCCTTTTACACTTATTTATCTCAGCATCTATTCTACTAATTTAAAATAATTGCAGCATTTTTCAAATGAAGTCAGTATGAATTGGAGCACATTTTAGACCAGGCTCCTGTGCTGCGTGCATCTGCAGCAGGAGGAAGGTCAGGTGCATAGTCAAAACAAAAACAAAAGTCACCACTTGAATGTGAATTGGGTGAATTGGGTAGTTTAACTTAATAATATAATACTTTTACAGCCTAATTCCCTCTTTCTTTTTTAGACGAAGTCTACAATCATTAATCACTTTTAACAGATTCTAATTTAAATGTTTGAAAAACGGCTTTTGTAACTAAAAATAAAAAATACATGAAAAAATTCTCACAAACAGCTATGAAATATATCAGAGATACAATAATGGACTCACAAAATAAGCAGCAGATTTAAAAAGAAAAGCAAAGCTTTTTGTACTAATCTTTGGGTTTCAAAAACATACTAATTCAAAACTTCTATTCCCTAATGGTGTTTAAAAACGTTTAACTGTGTCTAACACAATGTTCAAATGGCAAATTTAGCAAATTTAACGGAATAACAACTATGAAAAGCCAAAATTCCTAAAGCAGTAGCTTTGCTTCAGATTCACAGCCAGAGCAGCGAAGGAGGGGGCCGTTTCCCTGACAACGGCAGCAGATAGAGCACACACAGGCAGAAAGATACAGAAGAATAACTTTCAAGATTACTTTGTTAAGCGAATATAACTGATGTTGTTCTTTATACTTTTGTCATCCAAATCTAGAAGTGATCACTTTCCACACTAGTAACAAAAGGCACTCTTTAGTGTTTAACGTTTACGCTTCTATTTTATTGAGGTAGCAAACTAATTTAAACTCAAAATCTCTTTCTAAAAAACAAAAACAACTGTTGGATACAACCCTCTCATAGCTCAACTGTAGATACAACTCGGCAAAAAATGTAAATAACTCACGAAAGCTCTCATAGCTCAACTTTAGATAAAACTCTGTATTCTCCGGTGAACTCTGTTCACTCCAAAAAACAAAAACTCCCTTTTTCTGTATGTAATTTAAACCGTGATCACTGAAATATTGTTGCTTCTTTACTTTTGTCATTTATCAGCCTGAAATTCGTCAATTTCAAAGCTTTTGTAACAAAGGCCTCCTTAACACGTTTCCCTTTTTATAATAACTTTTATGTTTACACCATGGTTTCACTTAGGCCTTTTCACTTATGGATCCTATACACTTTATGGCCAACACTTTTTGGATCCTATACACTTTATGGCCTTTTCACTTATGGATCCTTCACTCACTTTATGGCCTTTTCACTTATGGATCCTTCACTCACTTTATGGCCTTTTCACTTATGGATCCTTCACTCACTTTATGGCCTTTTCACTTATGGATCCTTCACTCACTTTATGGCCTTTTCACTTATGGATCCTTCACTCACTTTATGGCCTTTTCACTTATGGATCCTTCACTCACTTTATGGCCTTTTCACTTATGGATCCTTCACTCACTTTATGGCCTTTTCACTTATGGATCCTTCACTCACTTTATGGCCTTTTCACTTATGGATCCTTCACACACTTTATGGCCTTTTCACTTATGGATCCTCACTTATTTGAACACAATTTAGAGAGTTCGACAGACCTCAAAAACACACCCAAATTTAGCTAGTATCCAATTATGCAGACTTTACATTTAAAAAGGTGTCTGCTTACCTTATTCTTGTCAAACAGGTGCGCACGGGCTGTCCGAGAGGTCTGCCAACTCTTTTCCGCGTCGGAATATTCAATTTAAAAAACAAAACAGAGAAAGTGAGGGAGCAAGAGCAAGCCCATCCAAAAGCGAGCCCTTTCAGCGTCCACTGGGATTTCTCCCCTTCCAGATAACGTGCTGTTGCTCCCACACGCCGAAAAAAAGAAACAGAGAAAACTCCCTCAAAACAATCCAGAGAATGGCACAAACCGAGCCGCGCATTCTCCACCAAATCTGTTAGGATTTAGCAGACAGAGACGGATCGTGGTGTGCCAAACTCTGGAAGTTTATTTAAGTTTCTCTCAAGTTCCACTAGTTTACTCTGTTTCTTTCCCTCAGACAGAATAAAGGCAGTACACAGTTTATATAGTCATTGTCACGTCACACATCGAAAGACATACGTGTCACAAAGAGACAGTCAAATCATAGTCATAACATGGAGTCCTTGTAGAGTCCTTGTACAGTCCTGCACGTAGGCCATATTGCTATCTAATACTAATAACATAATAATAATTCCTTGCTCTTTAAAGCACTTTACAGGTATATTGAACACATTAAAGAACTGGTGTATGATTGTGTGAGAGTGAAGCGCCGCATGCCTAAGAAGGAAATAGTACTGCTGTAAATCTGTCCAATTACAATTTTTATGACCCGGTCTGACTCGGTATTGCCAAATCTGGGGACAGAAGGCATCCTGATTGGTCGGTTTTTTTGGGCTTATAACTGGATTCATAAAGACCGCATCAAAATAAAAACACCATGATGGTAAAGAGCACTAAACCATGGAAGCCGAAGTCAAATGGTGAGTGTGACACAGACTGTTACTGATCTAGGGGAGTTTACCTTTCAAAGTCAATCGGAACTCTTGTGAAGTGCTTTGAGTGACCTTGGTCTGTAAAATGCGCGATATAAATAAACATTACTTACTTACTTTACTCTACAGAGGCACACAAGTAAATTTGATATCTTTTGTATTCAGAATCAAAGTGGTTCTATTTAATGTATTCATTGATTTAACAACAGGAACATTTCTGTAAAAGTCCCAGTTTTAGCTACAAAGTGCCAAAAGGCCATTAAACGACATATGCATTGGTAAATATAGATAAATATATGTTTGACATGTATTTCGTTTAACATCTTTAGCTCATCTTCTAATCAGTTCATGTTGGTTGAAGTGCTTTTTGTAAAATTAAACTAAAAATGAACCAAGTGAAAACCACAATATGGGGCGATATCCCAAAGTGGCCCCTGAAGAAAATAATGGCCTGAAATGCTTCTACATTACACTTTTACTGACAAAGTTGTGATCTGAATTTGGAATTAGTAAATAAACTAGGATGTATGTCTAACCACGATGAATTATTTCCCTTCGAAGCATGGCTTACCACATTAATTCAATAATTTAGAAGCATGGCTAGCCACAATGAATTAATTGGGCACACTTTCTCCTAGATCTTTCTATGTGCGATCTGCCAAGTAACTGTCAGTAATCTAGTTTAACATGTAGAGTAGAAAGTAAAGATATTAGAGTTTAGACGTTAAGGTAAGACGTTGAAATAGTAAGTAGTGAATTAAAGTACATACACCAGGAAAAAATAGTGAAGTATTGTATTAAATAAACAAACTTAGTTACTAACAGATTGAAGTAAACTGTGGTGCATTTGGGGCTAACTATGCTTCACATGTGGAGGTGTGACGCACAAACGCACCGCACTGGTTTACTATAGAGTGACACGAGTCAGTTCACATCATCTAAAAGTGAATCCAGTCCAGTCTCCAGAGCAGTCTGTTTGATGCCTTTTAGTTTTAGAAGCATTGTCGCTAAGCGCATTTACCTTTTTGGTCTTCATAACTTAGTAATTTTTTTTCTGTGTCTATTTGTAGATTTTTATGTCATTATTTTTCATGAGATCATCTTTTAGTTTTAAAGTTTGCAGAGTTTTATGTTTAACTAGTTTTACTGGTTAGTACTGTGATGGGAGACTTCTGGGAAGTCTCTGCAAAGTGCCAAACTGTTGTCGTGTCCTTGGGCAAGGCAACTCTCCCTCATTAGAAAGAGTCTGGTGTGTGACTGGCTGGTGGTGGTCGGAAGGGCCGACCAGCTGTGGCTACATAGTAGTTTATCACCACTGTATGAAGTGAAAGAATATTGACTTATGAAACATCTTTGAGTGTCCTAAAAAGCGCTGTACAAAACCAATGCTTTAAAAATTAAATATATAAACATTCTATAACTATATATTATGATGGATAACAATTTCACAACCCAAACTATTGACAGGTAGCATAAAAATTGTAGCATGTGTTCTAATCCCAGCTATAATCTTATATGCCCGGCATGAACATCTCCTTCTGTGAAGCACTTAAGTTTCCTTGGAGCCATTTGCCAAGTCATTTTCCTTTCATTACAGAAGAGCAGCTTGAGTTCCTTCACACAAACTGCTTCAGAAACGTTCCAAAGACATTATGGACACAACCCTCACAAAGCTAAAGATCAGTCTACAAATGTCACTAGATTTAAGTATCACCCAGCAGGCCAGCACGCTCACTATCAATCACCGTTAGATTAACACAATGCAGTAATTATAAGATTATAGGTTGACGATGTATATGCAACGACATTGATTGGTTTTTGCCACATTTTGAGGAAATTCCCCCAAATATAATGCATGTTTAAATACAAATAATCATTTTGATGTGTACTATTTACTGCTTCTTTAATGGGAAAACTTAAGCATCACAACATTGCCCAATAGCTTGTGCTGCACAGACGTTCTTTGCTTTGATAGATGGATGACAAAAAAACAGTCCAAATTTCTCCTCATTCTGAAACCCATGGATGCGATTGTACAGCTGATTTTTTCTTTGATGGCAAATCAATAAAGCTTTTAGGAACTCTGCCAAATATTCTAGTTTTGCATTAATTGACCTAACTTGTCACTGGTTAATAAACGCAGACTGACATGGCGCAATGTCATTTTTGCAAAACGATCTAAAAAGTATTGCCTTGCACGGTTTGGGAAGGATTTCTTTCTGGCTCTTTTCGGGCAATCATTTTGTGTAGTTTTAAACATTTTAAAATGTGTAGTTCTTTGGCTTACCACTTTTCACATGCTGGAAATTGAATGTATGTGTGATTGATATTATAATTTATACTGGCTAAGAACAAACTCAATCCATAGCGTTTTTAGAAATATTCTTTAATTAGATTGATCTTCATTTATATTTCTACGGCTTATTCTCTTGAGCGCCACGCTGCACGTTTCAGTGAGGCCCCCGGAAATTTCACATTCACATATGAATACAGCTGACCTCGAGAGGACGTAGTTGATTTGAGGACTGACATTCGGCAGCAGCGATGTGTTTTAAAATGAACTATTATCAGTCCCTCTGCAAAATATATAGTCCTCATCTGTAACTTTGTTCACCGCAGAACATTTCTTGCATAACAGTGACGTTCACACATGTGCAGGAACATAAACTACTAAGAGAAACACCATCCATTTAGCAAAGAGCCTTACCTCTGCTAGCTGTGAAATCTGGCCTTCACAAAATGTTCAAAGGTAAGCCATAATATTGAAGTGATCAGGCTTTTAAGGTCACAGCATCGTCATGTCTGTGTTCTTTGGACTGTAGCTTACACCTGTGGGTTGGCGTCTTTGTTCTGATGCAAATGGTCACATAAAAGGCTTGCTCGGTGTTCATTATATTTGAAAAAAAAACTGAAATAAAAGCGGGATCTTTTGCTTAAGATCCAGCATAAATCTCTGTCCTTTTTTGACAGCATAAGGTGCTTAATGCGTAGATTGTTGCTGTAAACGTTTGGACTCCCTTCATGTTTATGTCCCATGTCCGTGTATCATGTCTATCTTAATTGTCTTCAGCTTATTGTGTCGTTCACATAAGTACTGTGTCTTTCCTTCAATGTCTGTGTGGGAGGTGTGGTAAGCCGTGTCAGAGAGTGAGCTCACCCTTGCCGTGCTTTAGCATCTTGAGACCCCTCACTATGCGAATGCGAGAACGAGCAAACTGAGCAGAGTCCAGTCCATGTGAAAACACCTACAGAGTCTCAAGGAATTAATTAACTAAATTCTTGTTGTAAACTTAATCTGGGAATGGAAAACTCACAAAATAAAAAACTTTTGAGGCACTTAAAAAAAATTGCAACATTATGTTGCGGTCAATTTAGTTGCTTGTATTAGATTAGATTCAACTTAATTGTCATAACAATGTCATCAGAACAATGCAACGGAATGCAGTTAAGCATCTAACCATTAGTGCAATAGCGCAGGTATACATCATATTTACAACATCATATTTAGAACACGGATAAATATATAGAGAAAAGCATATATGCAAGACTGTACGAAGCTGCTATTGCTAGTACATACACTCACTTTATTACATTACATTAAAGTGCATCTCACATGCTTTTACAGAGTGAGAGTTCATGACTGTGGCCGCTCTGTGATAAAAAAACAAAAACAAATACATCCCTGAGCTGGTCCTGGCCCTGAGGCTCCTATAGCGGTGGGCGGCCAGAGGGCAGAAGGCTAAAGAGTCTGTGTGCAGGAGGAGAGGAGTCCTTTACGGTGTTACGAGCCCGCCGTTAAAGCACGATGGCTCTATGTTCTCGAGGGTAGAGAGCGGAGCCTCGATAACGCACTGGGCTGTTTTCACCGCCCGCTGTAGAGATTCACACTCCTCTTTCAGTGCTGCATCACAAAATACAGAACAGTAAGAATGAGGAGCAGATAAGTGAACAAGACATGTGAACAATAGCTATACTAATTAAAATAAAACAAAATCTATAACTCTAGCATCAAAGAAAAGCATCAAATAAAAAAGTATAACATTGCAACATGTCCCATCATTTGGTCTAATTGCAAGTTTAATTTATAACTATTTCATTTGTGTATCTATACATTGTTGTGGTATGGGAGGTTTTGGTTTAGGCGCACTACCATAAATATCCATTTGGGAGTTAGGTAGGTCCATAGACACCTTTTCTTACTTATTTGTTTTTTTGGTGATTTGCGGTGTTAGTGTTCTGATGAATATGGACATATGGACGAATAGATGTTCATTAAATTACCCTAATCATAATCGTACGTTTTGACTTGAATCTTTGCACACTTGCGCATTAGTTAGTGGCAAGAAGAGTGACTACTATGTTTTTTTTTTTGGTTACTACACGTTGATCCAGGACACTCAACAACATTTATGGACATTTGTCATCTGCCCCTTATGAACTAACGTCTCTATGTTTTTTTCATCATTGCATTTCTCGTGTTTTAACTGCTGGATTCACTGATCTGTGTTGGCAATTTTGACGGTTTTGTAAAGTCCTCTGAGATCCTAACCCAAACCCAACCCTTACCCGAACCAAATACTGTTGTGATTTAGGGCTGTACAAGAAAAACATTGAATTGAATACACGTTACTTCAAAATTTCCAATCGTGTCAGTAAAAGTGCCCCCTCCCGTTCTTATCCTCTGCCGATGCCTTACCTGTGCCTTTGTCTTTGTGCCCCCTCTCATAGCGACCCTGTTCATCATCTCCATGCTGCTGGCCAGTCTGAACAGCTGCTGTAACCCCTGGATCTACATGTGCTTCGCGGGGCACTTGTTTCAGGACTTGCGGCAGAGCTTTCCCTGCTGCTCCCAGCGCTACTTCAAGTCCTCCCAGTGCCACTGCGACCGCGACTTCAGCTCCAGCCACAAGAGCCTCTCCTCCACCTTCGTCATCAAGACCACCAGCAGCCAGCGCAGCATCACCCAGACCTCCAGCACATAGACCGCACCTCAGACTGATTTTTCGGGATCCTCATCAAACCCGGGTGCAATCACACACATTAACAGTCACATTGACATAGGCATTTTCCCCACTGTGGGACGAAAAAAGGTTCTCTTATCTCATATAATTTAAGGCGGTGTTCTAGATGTTTACTGTTTTCAAGCTTTAGCCGTGTTCAGACCAATCACTGCCTCTCCGCGGGTCAATGTGGAAAAAAATGCTGTGTAAGTAAGTAATTTTTAATATTTATGGCACATTCGTCCGCAATTGTCCTCTCGTTCCACGCAGTGATGGGAGCGGGGTCACCATACAGGGGGCGCATGTCAGACCTATCGGAGATGTTTTTAGTGGCAGGGAAAACCAGAGCACCTGGAGGAAACCAACGCAGACACAGGGAGAACATGCAAACTCCACTCAGAAAAGGCTCAGGGTGGAATCGAAGAGGTCCACCAAACTCACATGGCAGATTTATCAAAAGTGCGTTTTGGTGAGCTGTGTTTTTGGCCTGAACGGTGCTTTACAATTCTGTATTTTACTCATATTTATTTTGTTTCTATTGTGGGACCAGTTTGTAAATAATAGGTCCAGCGAGACTATTTGACGCATATTTCGTCAGGGGAATTTTTTGAGCATAACACTTGCTCATTATGGTGTCTATCAGATGGTCGTCCAGACATCGCTTTACTTTTTATTCTCACAAATAAAGAATCCTTACACATCGCTCACAGATGAGTCACAGAAAAAACATTATATTTCATGAAGAGTCCGGAACTTTCCTTTATGGTCAGAAGGAATCAGACGCAGATTTGAGAGATTTTAGATTAATACACTTTATTTTGGTGGATACTGTTTTAAATGTACAATGTTATAGTTTGTAATAAGACAAAGAAGAATTCCATGCTTTTCCACACATTTCTAGCTTGATGATTATTCTCTGTGACGCTTTTCACTGCTTCTGGAAACCGGACTATACAGTGGTTTGAAAAAGTATGAATACCCCATGAACATTGACTTTTTGGAAAGTATTCAGCCTGAATGAGTTAAATCATAACAATTGGCTGCCTTTGTGTTCTAGATTTCTGTTTTAGGTGCATGGGAGGTACCATTACCCTTTTTTTTATACATGTTGAAAAAAAAGTGTTCTTTCTATTGACCAACATTATGCATTGTGCTTACAAATTGTCACCGTTTCTAGACAAATCAAATCATTTGATTTTTTATGTGTCATACCTTCATGAGATATGTCTGATGAAACAATGGCAATGCCGACATTCTTTCATGTGAATCGTTGAACACTAAGTATAGCACTATTTACTTTGACAGTAACTATGGTAACTGTTGACAATATCTATGGTCCCTTTTGACAGTAACTAAGGTATCTTTTGACAGTAACTATGGTAACTTTCGACAGTAACTATGGTAACTTTTGACAGTAACTAATGTAACTTTTGATCGTAACTAAGGTATCTTTTGTCAGTAACTATTGAAGAAGATGACAAAGTCTGGGATCGCGTCTTACATTCAGACAGAAGACATGTTTTATTGTCGATGGTAGAGACAGCACGAACAAAGCACACGATCACAGATACAAGAGAATGCAAGTGTATTATACAGAGCGGAGGCATGGAGACCTCCAATCAGCAGCTTCCACGGTGCCATGTAGCTTGGCCTTCAGATAGACAAAACAAGGGAAAAGTACAGGCTTCTGCACATTGATAGAATGATAAGTTTAACTTTAACAAAAGTTGCTTCAAAGTGTTATGAAATCTCACACTATTGTAACTTTTGCTGGTAACTAAGGTATCTTTTGACAGTAACTACGGGATCTTTTGACAGGAACTATGGTAACTTTCGACAGTAACTATGGTAACTTTTGACAGGAACTATGGTAACTTTCGACAGTAACTATGGTAACTTTTGACAGTAACTATGGTAACTTTTGACAGTAACTATGGTAACTTTTGACAGTAACTATGGTAACTTTTGCTGGTAACTAAGGTATCTTTTGATAGTAACTATGGTAACTTTTGACAGTAATGATGGTAACTTTTGACAGTAACGATGGTAACTTTTGACAGTAACTAAGATAACTTTTGACAGTAACTAAGGTAACTTTTGACAGTAACTATAGTAAGTATGGTACAGTTATCATAGTTACCAGGAAATATTGTTCTGCTGCAGTTTTGAACCATAGGCTGTTTGGAATGTTGTGATGTCACAAGAACATAACCTTTATATTAGAGTAAAAGGAGAGGGCTATTATTACTTTTACAAACCCCACTTGGTAGATTTTAGTTAAAAATATGTCAAAACATGTATCAGTTCACGGGGGATGAATTCTTTTTCAATCCACATGATAATCTAACAAGAGCCTGCCACATTAACATTGTATTTCCTGTGTCAATTCAGAATTCTGTATATAATATTAAGAGTGACAGCTGGAAGGAAAAATGTACAATAAGGAAAGAGTTAGTTCTTTCACTGATTTTACGAGCGTGAAACTTGAAAAGACCAAATGTAATATACGTTTGCACCAGGTTCAAACTGAGACCAATTCAAGTGTGAATGCACCCTATACGAGGCCATGCGATTGTGTTTGTGTTGTATTTATTTTATAGTAATAATGTAGAGAAAGAAAGATTTCGAGTGTTTTCCTTTTTGCAAAGTAAGCCCCCATATAATTGGAGCGGTCTGTCAAAATGCTAAAATAATCTCTTTAGCAAAGTCTTTAGTAAAAAGGTTCTTGTTTCCATAATTAATAAGATATGCGGGTGAATTAAGAGGTAATGGGTTTTGATTGCTCCTGGTGAGTTCATTAGATACTTTGAGGTCTGTGTTTGGCCGTTTCTTTTGCACATTTTTGCCCCGGGAGTAACTGCAGGATGAAACATGAACAAAAGATAAATAAGTAAAGCCTTTTAATGGTGGAACGCCCAGACATAATGACCTAGATTTGTGGGAGTTCAGGAAGGAACCACAAGATTAAGAAACACTCAGACTAGTGAAAATATTTACAAGCTCATTTTGGAATCCATTGTGTTTCTTGACCTACGGTAAATGTAAAACTTTATGATGAAAAATATATTAATATGAATAAATACATTTTTTTTAAAGAGAATATTGTTTTTGTCATTTGTCAAGTTGGATAAGTTTGGATCAGTTGATGTTGACGGTTCCTGTGTGGTTTGGCAGCACAATCCTTTGGACTTCCTGTCGGGCTTCCCCAGAGTATGATCAGGGCTCAAGTACAGGACCATTGGAAGAAAGTACGGGATTAGGCAACAAGATCTTTTATGAAGTTTCAATCTAGGTGTAACATATTCCCCTGACAAAGTGAGTGAGTGATCCTATCATTTGTCCTGAAGTCATGTAAAAATCCAGCCATAGCTTTTAGTTGTGTTGTTAACAGACAGACCCTGGTGATAACAAACACTCAAATAACAATCCACTGCTGAGCAGAGTGGCTATGGGAATAGACAACTATGAAATTCTGTATTCAAGATAATGAACTTTTTTCTATTATTAAGTCGAATCAATATTGCAGCATACATACATAGTCAACTCAGTATAAAATAATGTCTTTAATTGAATATTAAAGAAGGACCTGGAGGCATACTACTGTTCTCCTTTAAGCATGGTATTTTTTATGTTGATACTCTCAATGTGTAAGAATCATCAGAAAGGATCTCGTGAAGTCTTAAATCAGGCCATCAGGACTTTGGCACAGAGACCAACGCTGGCCTTCAATCTGGTAATTTTTTCAGTGAAAGTGTAGACCATGCTAATAAAATCAACAATAATCAATAATGGTGTTGATGGGCTCTAGTAGTAAATATACAGTACACACACATAATATATATATATATATATATATATATATATATATATATATATATATATATATATATATATATATATATATATACACATATACACACACACACACACATAATATATATAAATAAATTGTCCACTCACCTTTGGCCCTCCGCGGGCGGTTATCCCTCTCTAAGCTCGGGTCCTCTACCAGAGGCCTGGGAGCTTGAGGGTTCTGCGCAGTATCTTAGTATCTTATATATATATATTATATATATATATAAAAATATATATATATGATTCACAGCAGTCTTTTGGTTTCAGGAGATTACACACCCCAGCTTTAAAGGGAGAAAATAATAAATACAATGCATGCAATACGTACAATTTGATTTAAAAAAAAGCAATCACAGAGTTCATACCTGCCATGAAAGTACCAGTTCTATTATTTAAAGAAGTTCATGGATCCAGATGGTGATCCGGATAACCCTGTAATTCTTTATTCCTTGCCACATTTTTGATCTTAAGTGATTTTTTTTTAAATTCCACCCAGAACTTTTTTATTTATTATTTTTTAATAAACAAACAAACCCTGGTTATTATGTTACTCTCTGGTGGAGATTACAAAGAAATGCTGTGCTAGATAAACAACGTTGTCTTTATTGCTTCATATGAAATGATCTGATATCAGCTCTGTGTGACGCACATATTGCAGGAGCTACACAAACATGTCTGAGCTGTAGCAAAGAAACACAGCAAATAAATGCTCTTTTAAACAATGTGAAAAGCCTCATTCAATCCAAACTTAACACCTGCTGTTTTCCATTTGCAACAACACTTCAAACTCTCTTTCCATTTCCAATTCTGACACTTTTTATTCCAAGTCCACTTTTCATTCTTATAATAGAAAATCCATGCTTTTTGCTTCTACGTGACTGGAGATGGAGAAATAATGGACCCGATCCCCAGTCTGGTGTCCGAAGTGAACACAATGGGAAAGTTGTACATTCAATCACTTTATACTTAATAAATTACATTAGACTCAGTAGATCCGAGGGCATGTTTTATTCATGTATACCTGCGTGTCAAATATATTGCATAAATCATTTTTACAACATCCATATTCAGTGTTCTTCAGGAGTCCTATCCATACTTTATATTTTGCATCTGTTCGACCATAAATACCTCGGGGAAGAATGGGAGAGTCAATAAACAATTTGAGGAGCAGGTTGTACAGTAAGTTAATGCCTTTCAGGACTGTGGAGGGAGTATATTTAGACGACAAATTGAATTAACATCAATAAAATTTTACCTCACAATCAGTAAATCTCGTTTGCTTAACCAGTCTGCAGGAAAAATTCTTTGAACAGATGTCGACATTTTTGAAGTAGTATCTATGCTTATGTCAGAAGATTGAAGATGTGTGGAAGTGGCTCTAGAGACTTGATGTTCAGTACAGTATTTACACAAACCAGGACTTGCAATTGCAAATACAAATACATACAGTAAGTAATTTGTGAGGAATGAAAAAAAAAAAAAAAAAAAAAGATTACAGAGAGTTAGGATGCCAATTTGTCTGGGATCAAACACTTCTATACCATAACCATAACCATACTAGTGTCTAATGTCTTGGTACTTTTGCTTATCAGTCAAGATCAGAGGTGGCAACAGTACTAGAATTGGCATCTACTGTAGTTTTACCAGGTCCAACTCTGGCGAAACAACATCCAAATCTTCTCCTTACCTAAATAAAAGTATTAGGGTTTGTACACTTGTTTGTTTAAGACATTTTACACATTGGGTTCACACACTTTAAACAACATCTGATCGTTGTAGAAAGCCACACTGGCAGAGAATATGACAATCAACAATAAATGTGATAACTTCAGCCAAATGGTTGTATGGACTTAGAGGCACTGCTGACCCCAATGATTTGATTTACTCAGAAGCATGGCTAACACAATGAAGTCCTGTCACCATCTGCACAGTAACTAGTCATTTTTAGTCGTAAGGAGTAAAAAGTACAGGTTTTTGAGCTTTTAATTAAAGTGAAGTACCAGGTAAAGTACAGTACTGAAGTAAATCTACGTTGTTAGTCGCCACCTCTGCTCAAGAAAAATCATTTGAAATGGTACTTTTTCCCCCAAGCAATGTGGGTCAGGCCTAACAAAAAGCTGCTCAAACAAAGCATTTTCTAACCTCTTTCAAGGGGCAATATAAAATAAATGATATAAAGGCTTGAATATCCATATAGGGAGGTCCCGTATTGTAGCCATTGGAGTCTTCTTCAGTCAGAGGCGGGGTGTGTGCGCCTCTTATCCCTGGGCGGCCCAGAGCTGTCAGGGCACCACGCCTGGGCAGCAGCTGTCACTGAACTTCTGAAGACTGACAAGAGGCAGGGGGAGCGTAAGCAGAGGGCGTGAGGGCCGGGGTAATAACTTCATCTATGGCTTGCATGTAATAAGGTATGTCAACACTAAACCTCCTTTCTCAGCGCCACACGCACACTGCTGAAAATCTTCCCCAAGGCCTCAAAAAATGGGTCGCAGAATGTTTGGATGCACAGCGAGTAGATTCGGCCGACACACTGAGACTCAATCAGGCAGCTCTTGATGCACGGAACCACAGCCCAGATGTGGCAGAAGGAGATGCAGGCGAACAGGAAGCCCCACAAAAGGGCCACAGGGATCCCAAAGATGGCTGACAGGATGCGGTAACACCAGTACTTGGAGACGGTGAAGGTGGTGTAGCTAAGTTTCCAGACCCCATCCAGGCTGTGTGTGCCGTCAGGCTCAGCGATGATATCCTCGAACTCCACCTGAGCAGAATGTTAAACAGCCAGGGTCATTACCATGCATCCCTTAAGGTGCACTGTCGCTTTTGTGTTCCCTGACTTGGACGTGTGTGTAGGCTTTAAGGCGGCTACTAATAAGACAACGACAATGAAAAGAGAATTATGTCTTAGCTCAGGGTTGGTAAAGCTATAGGTATCAATGCACCACACATGTATGATCATTGAGATGCAGAGGGAAATGCAGGACTTTTTCTTCAGAGTCTGTCACCTGCTTGTCACCATGACATCGTGCAATGTTCCATGACGCCACAACTCTTTGGAAATCTGACTACACATTTAGAGCAAAACAGTAAAAACTCCATGACATAACATAAAAACATATTTTGGGCTGAAACAAGTAATTTAGAATCAGTTAATCATTTTGAACATCACAGAGTTGTAAGAATGCTGTGAAGAGGTTTTATGACTCCCAACAGAGCAGTCATTTCTGCAGAAATAGACGGAAAAGGCTTAAACACTTTCTTGCATTTGCAAATTGTAAAGTCAAAGAGACATTTTTGGAATGATAATGCTAGTTACAGTATACCTGCTCCTGATTAGACTACTGAGACCCCTCATCCTTGGCCTAAATATTGTCCCCCAGAAAATGTTTACTGTTGACATGTTTTTGTTTTTTTACACAAACAACCAATTTTGCCCAAAAGTGTCCACAATAAAATGTTGTCAATTTTTGTTTTTGTTGAATCTACATAAAAATGCCTAATTACAGGCCTGTCGGGATGCAAACAACGGATCAGTTAATCAAATGGGCAGTTGGCAGCAAAGTTGTCAGCAAGCTAATTGTTATTACAGCCCTGGCAAAATCACACAGTGCACCTTTATAATGTATAATTTTAGCGTCCGACTTCTCATCAAAATGCACAATGCACTCATCATCCAATTCATTCAACTCAGAATCTTCAATCGCTGAGGGATTGTTAATTAACTCCACAGTCACAAAACATGTTATTTTCTCCACACACCAGTAGTCTGCATCAGTATGGAAAACAACAGCCATGCCTGGACTTCCCATGCATCCATTTCTGTATATGGCTGATCCTTGGAATGAATGAGTGGACATGCTCGGGTTATTTGCTTTCACGAGGCATCACACTACTTCTATTTATTTTCTTTTAATATGACATCAAATTTAACACGTTTAGTAAAGGCTGACTCATAGCTGCTTTTACTTGATCCGCAGTAAATTGGATGAAGAACTTCAGAAAACATCACATTGATCTGTGGATATTATTTATGCACATAATTTATCAGATTTTGTATTCAATACGCTTGGACTCCCATTGTCACTTTACTTGCTGTGCATTTTTCTGCGATCAATGGATACACGTTGAAACTTGTAATTTGGTCTTTGGGGCTTTCTGATTCCAACATAGCAACAAACACTATATAATGTTGTTGATCCAAAATTAAACATTATAGTGGGCAGTGTTGGTTTCAGCTGCAGCTCTAGCAACTGGTATACAACCCAATGTTCTGCACATAAATAGCCTCTAAATCTATTTTGGGACTTGCTTATGTCTACTGCCCCATTTCAATGTCTGCTTTTTGAACAGGCAAGCTCTAATATATATTCACGTAAAAAAACACAAACCTTCACAACGTCTTCATTGATTAGCTTTGGATCCCTGTTTATCAAATCAATCTCCTTGGTGTGGCTGTCCTTCAGAATCTTCTCCTCGTTGGCATTATATTGGTACTGGTCCGCCATGGTGGTACGGTAGTGGTGGTCCTGGGACAGTGGAAGTATTCTGAATGGGAGAAACCAAGCCTCTTCTCTTCACTGTGGTCCACTGTACAAGCCCCAGTGACGCGCCCAGTGACATGCCAGAGGACAGCTGCGGCAGGACGGCCCGAGCTGGACTGGGAAGGCCCAATGTGCACCCACACACACACACAAACACACACACACACACACACTTCACAAATGTACACACTGGCAGATACAGGAGTAGAGAAGGAAGGCATGTCTTAAAGAAGAACCAACCTTGTGCCACATTTCACATGGGGCTGTCTGGGCTGAGATTGCACGCTCACAAGAACTTCCACCGGAGAAAAGCACACACACCACATTGCGGCTAACTTTCCAAACGTTCCCAAGTGAAGTTATGGTTGTGCAATGGATCAATTATCACGTTGCTCTTTGACTTTTGTTTGTTGTTGCTGTTGTTTGGGCTTGGGTTTATAGTAGCACAAATAACCATCTCAGAAAATATCAATCAATCAACATTTATTTCTATTGCACAGTTAACACAGAGTGCAACCCAAAGTGCTTCACATTGACAAAATTTAAAACCAATCAAAACACACAATCTGACGTTTTCTGTTGGGTTTCAGCAGGTTTCTGGCTTTCGACACCCCTTTGTTGTGCTTTGTTGTAACTAACCTCAACACTTCACCCTTATCTAGCCTTTTTTAATACATGATTCAACTTTCTTCAAAGTTAGCGTTCTTACTACCAACCCTGCTGTTTGAAAATAGAGGCTTGGTCTGAAGCTGTGAAGCTATTAGAAGGAAGGCGCGATGTTGCCATTCGGCCTCACACGGAAAGCATTTCCAATGCCATTTATAAACACTATGCAAATGAAAAGTCCTAATAGACCTCTCGTATAACTGGAAGGCTAAATGCTGGTCTGTGTTGTTTTTTTTTTGTATTTTCCCTGATTGCAGAGCATAGATTAGATGTCAGGGTTGTTTGAGGGTGTGTGTTAAATGTGTCCCCTTCTGACCATGCATAGAAAGTATCTTTTCATTGAGACAGCCACATTTACATTCTACATTCTACATACTATACAAGTGGTATAGTTGGAATCATTTATGCTCTCTCCAGTAATTTAATTATTTATTATGTATTTATTTATGTCAGGCAACGCAGCAGCAACACAATTGCTTTCAAACATAAAAGTTTGAAAGTGCCACTATATAAGATTTGATTCTTTACCTCTTCCAAGTAATTTGTTGTTGTACAGTTTTATTACTTATTTATTGCCACAGTTGAACGACCAAAAAAATCTGCCACACAATAAAAACAAGAAAAAAAAAATCTCTTTATTATTTCCCATTTCAACCCACCCTGTGATACAAAATCCAATTGCTTCCTAAAATAAAATATGATTCAGTTTTCCCTGGGCTACGCAGTTGTTGCTATCAGTCAGCTCGCTCTATGTCAGCGTGAGGATAAACAAACTCATACACCGCCGTGGAGCAACAGGGCGTAGGCGTGTAGGCGGCGACAGAATGGTCCCATAAGAAAACCAGAATAAGGCCTTTTAAAGTAGCCCCTCAACTGGTTTTCTTTTTTATCTCCATCTTTAAGCCAAGTATAGGAACAACAGTACGAGAACATGACTTCAGAGCAGCTTCTGCCGCCCTCGATCCCTGTTAATGGGTGGGAGTTTTGAAGGGGGTATAGGTGGGTGGGCAGGGAGAGAGTGGAGGAATGGGATCAGAGTGCATGTGATCAGGAGCCAACCCAATTAGAGCAGTATTCTTGCTGTGGTAGGGGCTGGTTAGGCATGAAGACACAGCGACAGAAATAGAGCATCAGACAGGCAGCACGGGCATACCTCAGCTCCACGCGGGCCAAGGCGCTCTCTGATCAGCGCTACTTAATGCACACACGGCACACACGACGCCAAATCTCGACATGAACTACACACACATATACTGTATATATATATAGTGTGGTATGCTACATAAAGCTGCTACTTGACATACAGTACAAAGGCTAAAGGGAAAAGAAGTTTGTGTTTTTGAAACCTCTGGCACATCGCTGGTGGTTACAAGCATGATTACGCCACAGACACACGCATACACTCATACACACACACACACACACACACACGAGTAAAGGTCTAACTTATCTTATCTTAATGTACACACATACACAGACACAAACACAATTTACACACAGACAGGCACACACAATACACACACACACACACACACACACCACACACGACAGAAATGGCACATGACATATTCAGAAATGTCTAATGCCATCTTCAGCGGTAAATTGTCCCTTTGTTGTTCACGGAAAAGCTCTTTGTTGATATTGATCAAACTGCAATTAAATACTTGTTATTCAAACATTTAACTCAGTGTGTGTTTTTGTTTTTTCAAGTTGCATTTCTTCATGTTTTGTTGATCTCACTAATGGCTGGTTCTGTAGCATCAAAGTCCTAAACAATAAACCGACAAATGACTTCTTCAGATTCAAAGGATAAAGCCAAGGCGTTTTAAATTTTTTGGTTTTTAATATACCACATAGATAGATTGATAGGTAGATAGATAGATAGATAGATAGATAGAAAGTAGCTAACAATACATGATGTGACACACAGTGAAAGACCCGCCCACAGATTTCATTACAGAGACAATGTCAAATCGCAGGAACTTTGTTGTTAATCAGGTAATTTACTCATCTATCTAAACCTTGAATAGTGGTTGTTTGTCAATTGAAGCTGAGCAACGTAATTAACCATAAACAATAACTTGTGTCACAACAGAAAAAATAGTATTGTAAAAATCAGGTAACTGTCTTCAACATGCGAAAGCCAGATCCCCTCAGACCCCTGAAGCTGTGCAGGGCAGTCGTTGTGTCACATTGCCTAAAATGAGTCTGGTGTATGTGTGAATAGTTGGTGGTGATCGGACAGGCCAATGGCACACACTGGTTGCCTCGCTTCTGTCAGTGTGCCCCAGAGAAACTACGGCTACAGTAATACTTTATTGCCACTATGTATGGAGTGAAAGAATATGTCATGTGAAGCGTCTTTGGGTGTCCTGAAAAGTGCTGTATAAAACCAATACATTATTATAGTATTATTTAATGCAAGAGCATCACGTATTTGAAGATTTTTAAGAGGGAGGAACTAGTTACATGCATGGATTTTTTTTACGATACACAATTTTGTGGTCTGAAAATTAATTACCCCCACTTTAAGTCCTGTGAGTGACCTGAGGGATTACTTCCGCCGGGCGTACACCGATTCTGACTTCAGTGCTGGTTGAGTGTGACGCAGGCTTTAGTCCCGTGTAGGACTAATGCTTGCGTCTCCACTGCCACATTGTCGCGGGGCCCCAAGGGTCAAAAAATATTTTTTGAAAGGCCAACTCAAAGGACTTGATGAATGACACTCAGGACTGGCAAGGGCTATGAGAGGTTTGGGAAAGAGAAGTAGAGTGAACAGAGGGAAAATGGCGTCAGAGAGAAAAGCAGACCTAAAAAGCATGTTTTGTCAATAATGGCACGGTCACATGGAATTTAACAAACCGACTAGGCCAAGTGGCCCGGATTGTCGCCACAGTGGTGTGAAAATCCCTGCGGTCACAAGGGTTAATTTTCTTAACCGTGCCAGACTGTGGTGTAGTATAACGCTCGGTCCAAGTTAAGTTTTTGTTTTTCTTCCTGTTTACACTCGGCTGCTGTGACCAACAGCTCGAGCATGAAATATGTTCTTTGCAATCAAAGTCAAAGTGTGAAGTGTGTCTTTCTCTTGTGCGGGCACCTGGGCGGACACAGGAGCGCGCCTTTGAGTAAAAAGCGTAAGCACTGAGAAATTAATGAACAAGCAGAGCGACTGGAGCCATGGAGAATACAAATGTATGTTGGTGTGTTCTGGCGATAAAATTAAGTCTGATTCTTGAATGTCTGAAGTGTTATTGCAATAGCACCACACTGTGACAGCGAACGTCAGAACAGAAGTGAGTTCTCCCCGTGGGAAACGCTTCTCTTTATCCCTGGAGCGAACATGATCCGGGGGGCCTACATGAAAGGTGTAACATAAGCAGGGAGAATATGGAAAGTATGCGATTGCAGGGAGAAAAGTGAGTGAAAATGCACGTCACAGGAAGACGTAATGTGACGGGTAAAGTCACATAGCTTTTATCAAATGAACTAGGTCAAGTGGCCTGGATAGTCGCCACAGGGGTGTGAAGACTGCCCTCGGTCAGAAGGGTTTATTTTCTCAAACGTGCCAGACCAACTGTGCTGTAGTATAACGCTTGGTCCAGCTGGTGGCGCTAATACTAACTTCAGTGACAAGTTTCCTTTTCTCTTCCTGTTTACATTTTGCTACTGTAGTTCTAACAGCTTGAGAATGGATCGCTTTGTTTGCATCAGATCAATGTGCAAGTGTGAGATGTGTCTTTCCTGAAAATGATGCAACTCAGCGGTTTGTGTGTGTGCCGCAGACACGGGAGCGTGCCTTGGAGTAAAGAGCGTAAGCTCTGAGAAATGAATGAATGAGAATGAAAGAATAAATAGTGTGGGGCGTATGAGCAGAGCCACCGGAGCCAAGCAGGATAATGTTGGTGTGTTCTGACAACTAAATGTGAAAAAGCACATCACAACGGGCACAGCAGGAAGACGTAATGTCCATCCATCCATTTTCTACCCTTTAATCCATTTCTGGGTCAGGGGGGTGGCAGTCAGAGATGCCACCCAAGTCTCATAGCACCAGCCCCTCACTGACCCTCTGCAGGTGGTGAGTCCACAGGAGGACGGCTGCTCTCTGAGTGTGAGCATAGCCTTGATCTTTCAGTGGGGGCTTTGGGCAAAGTGGGGTTAAGTGTCTTGCCCAAGGACACAACAACAGCAGTCATCAGTGGAAGTCGGTGGAGAAGGTGTAGAGGTGGGAATTGAACCCACAACCTTCAGGCCTGAAGGCCAATGCTCTACCAACTGAGCTACTGTCGCCCCTGTAATGTAACGCACAATATCACATCCCCACCACCTCTCTTCCCGCCACTCCCAACATTGACCCTCTTCATCTGGGCTTTACAAGCGTGCTCTGGCCCACCTTTTCCAAGCGTGCCCAAGTACGACTGCAGCAACCGTGCTCAAGCCCAGTTGTCGCAATCACATAGCACCTAAAGCCCGGATCTAATCCCGATCTTGGCCTATGTACACTTCACTAGGCCAATGGCCTAGATCGGGATTTAACCGGGCTTTAGGCTGAGCATGTGACCGCAGCCTTAGTCTTCATTTCAGCCCTGCATTACAGTGTGCGCTTCAGCCAAAGAATGCTTTTATTTCTCCTCGTGCTGCAGCCGTATTACCTCCGATAATGCGGTGAAGAGTCTTTGGGTGCATTTTTTCCATTGTGGGCATCTGTGTTTCGATGGTATTCAATAAGAGTGGCCTCATGGAAGCACAAACAAACCAGGTACATTATTTATAATACTGCACATCGGGGGCTCAAAGTCATTTTGCCCATGCAGGGCTGAATTTAGGAGTATTAGCTGACTGGGGCAGAGATTGAGATGATTGTTTACATGTGTGTTTTCATTGGCCAATGATTTTTGTTTTATTCAACTCATCAAATTACATGGGTTCACATTTTAGAATATTTTAGACCATTTGCTCTAAATTGAAGTATAACATGGCGGTTATTTCTGGTTCTCCTGAAATACAAATTAGACGTATTACCTTAACATGTTTAGGCTTCAGAACCGTGAGGTATCTTCAGAACCTGCTCACGTGTCATTTCTCAGCTGATACTGTTACTTTCTGAGTAGAGGTATGTTAAATATAGCATACTATGAAATAACTAAAAGTATATTTAAGTTAATCATAATAATGTAAAATCAGTGCAGGAGCCACATCAATGTTCCAGTGGGCCGCATGTTGCCCACGGGCCTTGTGTATGACAGTGTGCTGCACATCCACTGGGACAGTCAGTCTTAAATATAGCTCCCCCTGCTGGCAGAAGTATGCTGATCTCTGGGCTCTCCGACCCTCCGTAGACTCACACTGTGGGAGAACTTCAGGAAGCTTTCTGCCAGGATCAAGCGTTTTGGGTCTTGTCTGTGGGAATAAGAGCGTCGGTGTGTGTGTGTGTGTGTGTGTGTGTGTGTGTGTGTGTGTGTGTGTGTGTGTGTGTGTGTGTGTGTGTGTGTGTGTGTGTGTGTGTGTGTGTGTGTGTGTGTGTGTGTGTGTGTGTGTGTGTGTGTGCGTGCGTGTGTGTGCTATATTTCTGTCTTGTTTATTGGTGGATGGAAATGTAGGATTTTAATTCTTTTTTTGTTTTTCTGCATTGTGTTATAGTATGTGTTTGAATGGAAAGAATCGGTTTAAAATTATCTTCTTGCTTCAACCAATCCCTTTTCAAACCATGCACAGGTTTTCTTGTTTTCTCTTACTATCTTTTTTACTGTGAATAAATGATTGTATGTGCATGTTTGAATTATATTAACACATGAAAAATAACATAAGATAAGATAGACTTTATTGATCTCACACAGGAGAAACATAACCCACACTGAGGTCAGAGTTCTATGTCCACTTTGGGGGGAATGTGGAAGAAGGATGTGGTTTGGAAAACAGCTTTAGGAAAAGGCAGTAGGTGTTCAAGATCTTTCTGTTAAGCTTTGCGAACCACACCTGTGATGAATAAAGGGTTGTTTAAAATGAAGGTCACACAACTTGCCCTTAAATATATTAACTTTTCAATTTCATTAATCCAGGAGACACCTTTTCACTCCTCCACCTACGTAGTTGCATCTGGCTTGACTGCAAATGTAAAACTAAATGCAGCAATGTTACAGATCAAGTCTAAAGATACAGGCGCAATACATGATTTCCCTCTTCATTCTGTGTTTAAAAATGTAATCCACACTTCACTGGCAGCTGTCACTCACTCAGCCCCTCAACCAGGTTCTTTCAGTTTGTGTAAACTCCACCTTTTTTAATCAAAGCATCTGCAGAGGAGGAGGCCACAGCGGGGGGGATCAAATGACCTCAGAAAGACAGTAACAATGCCAAAGCTACCGCAACAGACTGCTACTGTGTCTCAGCAGGAAGCACAAAGACACACAAAAGAATCTGTGAATACATTTCAGAATAATGTTGTATTGGCTATTTTTGAATGCATGGAAATGTAAACACAGAATACAGACAATATTATCACTACCAGGTCTTAGCATTTCTTGTGTTTGAACGGTTTGATTCTCTGATCTGTGTTGTAAAAATATACAAGAATAAATTTAACTCAATTGAAAAGAGAAATGGTAGAAATCACATTTTAAATAGTACACGTTGTAAGCTAGACAATGAAAACAAGGAACTTTCACACATACATTAACTGAGACATCTGTCAAGAGTTGTTTGGTTATTTTTTATAAATCTTTTTGGAAAACAAATTATAAAACTCAAACAGAGGACATCAACTGTTTTGTTGTGTCTTCCTCATTTGTCTTCAGGGAGGAACATGCTTTAGTTGCTGTTTTTTGTTGTGACTTATGAATACTAAAAAAACTGGTACCATTTTTGTCATATGTGAAAACGCAAAAAAGTGTGATTTAATAATAGAAATGCCAGTCCACACTGGAAAAACAAACTATAAAAACTGCAATACAGAGATTGGGGGGGAAATGGACCAGCAACAAATGGGGAAGAGCACAGGGTATAAATACACAGACGGAGACACAGGTGAAAGACATGAGGGCGAGGCAGGCAATCAACATGGAAATAGGAAGTAACACTGAATATACAAGAGAATTGAAAAGTTAAAAAAAAACAAATATATATATATACAGTGAAAGTATTCGGCCCCCTTGAACCTTTCAACATTTCGCCACACTTCAGGCTTCAAACATAAAGATTAAAAAAATTATTTTTTTGTCATGAATCAACAACAAGTGGGACACAATCGTGAAGTGGAACGAAATGTATTGGATAATTTAAAATTTTTTAACAAATAAAAACTGAAAAGTGGGGCGTGCAATATTATTCGGCCCCTTTACTTTCAGTGCAGCAAACTCACTCCAGGAGGTGAGTGAGGATCTTTGAATGATCCAATGTTGTGTTGGGATGGTGTGTTCAGGGTGATGAGGTGTGTTGCTTTTACGCCAAACATATCGTTTTGCATTGTGGCCAAAAAGTTCGATTTTGGTTTTATCTGACAAGAGCACCTTCTTCCACATTTTTTTTTT